>CAUYQU010103517.1:0-14748 GCA_963574635.1 Cheracebus regulus
AGAGGAAGATGTGAGGGATGAGGGGGCAGAGAGCAGGGCTGGGGAAGCAGGAGGTGAGGAAAAGGAGCAGGGGAAAGGACTCTAAAGCAGTGGGGGAGCCTAGCAGGGGCTTCTTTGCATGTGGTGTTTCTCTACTGGGCAGTGTGGTAGTTACATGACTACAAATAATTACCAATATTCACCAAAAAGCGCAGCTAAAACTGGTAAATTTTATTATACGTAAATGCCCTAAAAAGCAAAAAGAAAAAGGGGGGGGGGGTGTGTGGGGAAAAAGGTCAAAAATAAAGACATCCTTAGATAATCAAAACCATAAAATTCATTTCCTGGGCATCCTGTACTACATGTAATTTTAAAGGAAGTTCTTCAGGCTGAAGGGAAATGACAATAGATGGTGACCCAGATACACACAGAAAGGAACAATTAACAACAGAAATGATGCACACACAGATACCACATACACACTCATTTTTCTTAATTTCCTGAAGGCATATGACTGCTTTTCTAAAACAGAAGCTATTACACTGTACCATTGAGTATATAATGTATATTGATGTAATATATACAGCAATAACAGCATAATGATAGGTTAAATGAAACTATACCATTTCAAGTGTCCTTTATTTTGCTGGATGTAGTTTAACATTACCTCAACTTCACGGTGAAAAGTCAAGGAATTGAGTTTCCATTCTTAGAACAATAAAAAATTAGTGTAAAGAAATATAGCTAAAAGCCACTAGGAGAATTAAAACCATAAACTAAAAAATGTTTCCTTGACACATAAGTAGCAAAGGAGGAACAGAAACTGTGAGATATGAGACAAATTGAAAACTTACAGCAAAGTGGTAGACCAGAATCCAACCATTGTTAAGTGAAGAAATGACACAACCTAAGTCACATTAGCAGGAGGGCTGAGCACTGTGGGGAGAACAGACATGGGCAGGAAGTGAGTGACGGTGTTAGTGCCACAATTCAGGACTGACAGGGTGGAAGTGGAGGATGTGAGGGATGATGGGGCAGAGAGAAGGGCTGGAGAAGCAGAAAGTGAGGAAAAGGAGAGAGGAAAGAATTCTAAAGCAGTGGAAGAGCCTAGGACGACTGCCTAAGAACTAATGGCATCCTTAAGATTGAAAAAAAAGGATTACAAAAATACCAGGTGTCCAAATAAAGTATGCACACTGCGTCGTTTACAAAAACAGGCAGCGCTGGAGCATTGGTAAAGAGCATTGGGACTGCATGGAGCATTGCCAACTTTCAGGTGGTGACTCCTGGTTGCAATATACAGGAACAACCCCTGCTTTTTTTTTTTTTTTTAATATACTTTAGGTTCTGGGGTACATGTGCAGATCATGTAGGATTGTTGCGTAGGTACACACATGGCAATGTGGGTTGCTGCATCCATCCCTCGTCACTTACATCTGACATTTCTCCCCATGTTATCCCTCCCCGACCTCCTCAGCTCCCTCCCCGCTGTCCCTCCCTTGCGCGCCCGCTCCCCCAACACACCCCTGCTTCTTTGTATTCAGGAGATGTTCTGGACTCACACGGGGAATCTTGGGCGAGGGAATGAAGATGATTTTAAATGTAACAACCCAGAGTCACAGATCCTTAGTCTGGGAAAGTAAAACTTAGCTTTGAGAGTTTAATTGTAATGCTGTTTTGACCCACGTCTTTTACAGATTGGAATTCTAACCATTCAGGGATTACCAGTATTGTGCTGCCTACTGTATTAATAAAGAAAAAGGGAATTATTCTCTATGAGAATCTCTATCTGGTGCCTTCAGACAAAACTTGGCCAGGTTTATAGAGAAAACCCCTGTCTCTACACCTCCATTCCCAGGGCCAGCTCACTCTCTGGCATCAAGCTCCCCGTGGTGAGTTTCCTTGTACGAGTTCAAGGGGGGAGGTAAGGAGTGGGAGGCACGGAGTCCAGTCCAGGGACGGGGATTCCAGGACAGGAAGTGATGGGGAAGGGGCTGGGAGCAGCCCTGGCTTCTCTGCCTCTCCCTGGTTTCCATAGACAGATCCTTGGTCAGGACTCATGCAATCAGTATGACAAAGAGGCTCGTGAGGAATCAGGATAAAGTCCCAGGTCCTGGGCGTCAGTCTCAGGGGGTCAAATTCCAAGGGCCCTTCTGCACTGGGGAGCAGCGTTGCGGATTCCCCCAGTTTCCTGTGTTTCACCACTTCTCCCAACCTGTGTTGGGTCCTTCTTCCAGGATACTCACCAGGCGACCCCAGTTTCCACTTTCATTGGATGTAGAAGAGAAAATCAGCGCCGTTGAGGTCCCGGTTCTAAAGTCCCCACATACCCGCCGGGACTCAGATTCTCCCCAGACACCGAGGCTGGGGTCATGGCGCCTCAAACCCTCCTCCTGCTGCTCTCGGGGGCCCTGGCCCTGACAGAGACCTGGGCGGGTAAGTGCGGTGTCAGGAGGGAAATGGCTTCTGCGGGGAGGAGCGAGGGGCCCGCCCAGCGGGGCCGCAGGACCCGGGGAGCCGCGCCGGGAGGAGGGTCGAGCGGGTCTCAGCCGCTCCTTGTCCCCAGGCTCTCACTCTTTGAGGTATTTCGGCACTGCCTTGTCCCGGCCGGGCCACGGAGAGACCCGCTTCATCGCCGTGGGCTACGTGGATGACACGCAGTTCGTGGGGTTCGACAGCGATGCCGCGAGTCCGAGGATGGAGCCGCGGGCGCCGTGGGTGAAGCAGGAGGGGCCGGAGTATTGGGACCGCGAGACGCGGAGAGCCATGGCCAAGGCACAGACTTTCCGAGTGAGCCTGCAGACCCTGCTCGGCCACTACAACCAGAGCGAAGCCAGTGAGTGACCCCGGCCCGGAGCGCAGGTCACGACCCCTCCCATCCCCCACAGACAACCCGGGTCCTCCCCCACCCCCGAGTCTCCAGGTCAAGATCCACCCCGAGGCTGCGGGACCCGCCCAGACCCTCCACCCGGGAGAGCCCCAGGCTCCTTTACCCGGTTTCATTTTCAGTTTAGGTCAAAATGCCTGCGGGTTGGTCCGGGCAGGGCGGCGCTGGATGGGCGGGGCTGACCTCGGGGACGGGCCAGGGTCTCACAACCTCCAGGGAATGATTGGCTGCGATGTGGGGCCGAACGGGAGCTTCCTCCGCGGGTATCTCCACTTCGCCTATGACGCCAAGGATTACATCTCGCTGAACGAGGACCTGCGCTCCTGGACTGCCGCGGACACGGTGGCTCAGAGCACCCAGGGCAAGTTCGAGGCGGCCAACGCGGCTGAGCGATCGAGAGCTTATCTGAAAGGCGAGTGCGTGGAGTGGCTCCGCAGACACCTGGAGAACGGGAAGGAGACTCTGCTGCGCGCAGGTACTGGGGCAGTCGGGAGCCTTCCCCATCTCCTATACAACTCCCGGCTGGCCTCCCACGAGGAGGGGAGGGAAATGGGATCAGCGCTAGAATATCGCCCTCCCTTGAATAGAGAATGGCATGAGTTTTCCTGAGTTTCCTTTGAGGCCTCCTCTGCTCTCTAGGACAATTAAGGATGGATGTCTCTGAGGAAATGGAGGGGAAGGCAGTCCCTGGAATACTAATCAGGGGTCCCCTTTGACCCCTGCAGCAGCTTTGGGCACCTTGACTTTTTCTCTCAGGCCTTGTTCTCTGCCTCACATTCAACGTGTTGGAAAGTCTGATTCCGGCTTCTCTTAGTCCCTCAGCCTCCATTCAGGTCAGGAGCAGAAGTCGCTGTTCCTGCCTCAGAGACTAGAACTTTCCACGGAAGAGGAGATTATCCCAGGTGTCTGTGTCCAGGCTGGGATCTGAGTTGACATCCCAGGTGTCCTGTCCATTCTCAGGATGGTCACATGGATGCTACTGGGGTGTCTCATGAGAGATGCAAAGTACCTGAATTTTCTAACTCTTCCTGTCAGACCCTCCAAGGACGCATGTGACCCACCACCCAATCTCTGACCATGAAGTCACCCTGAGGTGCTGGGCCCTGGGCTTCTACCCTGCGGAGATCACACTGACTTGGCAGCGGGATGGGGAGGACCACACCTGGGAAACCAAGCTTGTGGAGACCAGGCCATCAGGGGATGGAACCTTCCAGAAATGGGCGGCTGTGGTGGTGCCTTCTGGAGAAGAGCAGAGATACACATGCCATGTGCAGCACGAGGGGATGCTGGAGCCCCTCACCCTGAGATGGGGTAAGGAGGGGGATGGGGGTGTCATGTCTCTTCTCAGGGAAAGCAGGAGCCCTTCTGGAGCCTTCAGCAGGGTCAGGGCTGAGGCCTGGGGTCAGGGGCCCTCACTTTCCCCTCCTTTCCCAGGGCCATATTCCCAGCTCACCATCCTCATCTTGGGCATCATTGCTTGCTTGGCCATCCTGGGAGCTGTGGTGGTTGGAGCTGTGGTCACTGCTGTGATGTGGAGGAGGTTGAGCTCAGGTAGGGAATGGATGGGGTCTGGGTTTTCTTGTCCCTTTTGGGGTTTCAAGCCCCAGGTAGAAGTGTTCCCCTGCCTCATTACTGGGAAGGACCATCTGCACATGGGCTGATCCAGCCTGGGGCCCTGTGTGCCAGCACTTATATTTTATGAAGCACATGTGACAATGAAGGACAGATGTATCACCTTGTTGACTGTGGTGTTGGGGTCCTGATCCCAGTATTCACAAGTCAGAGGAAGGTCCCTGCTAAGGACAAACCTTAGGAAGGCGGTTGGCCCAGGACCCACACCTGCTTTCCTTGTGTTTTCTGATCCTGCCCTGGGTCTAGTCATAGTTAGAACATAGATAGAACTATCTAGTCATAGTTCTAGAAACTTCTCTTGGGTCCAAGATTTGGAGTTTCTGCTAAAATCTCATGGCCCTGCCTCCTCCCTGTCCCCTCACAGGACATTTTCTTCCCACAGGTGGAAAAAGAAGGAGCTACTCTCAGGCTGCGTGTAAGTGGTGGGGGCGGGAGTGTGGAGGAGCTCACCCACCCCATAATTCCTCCTGTCCCACATCTCCTGCAGGCTCTGACCGGGTCCTGCTTTTATTCTAACCCAGGCAGCGACAGTGTCCAGGGCTCTGATCTGTCTCTCGTGGCTTGCAAAGGTGAGACGCTGGGGGTCTGAAGTGGGCAGGGTTAGGGGCAGAGGGGACAGGACTGGGTAATGGGGATTCTTTGATTGGGACATTTTGAGTATGTGGTGGGCTGTTCAGAGTGTCATCACTTACCATGACTGACCTGAATTTGTTCATGATTGTTGTTTTCTGTAGCCTGAGACAGCTGCCTTGGGTGGGATGAGATGCAGGATTTCTTCACGCCTCCCCTTTGTGACTTCAAGAGCCTCTGGCATCTCTTTCTGCAAAGGCATCTGAATATTTCTGCTTCCCTGTTAGCATAATGTGAGGAGGTGGAGAGACAGCCCAGCCCCCATCCACCATGACCCTCGTCCCCACGCTGACCTGTGTTCCCTCCCCAGTCATCTTTCCTGTTCCAGAGATGTGGGGCTGGGTGTCTCCATCTCTGTCTCAACTTCATGGTGCTCTGAGCTACAACCTCTTACTTCCCTACTGAAAATAAGAATCTGAATATAAATGTGTTTCCTCAAACATTTTCCGTGAGAGGTTGATGGGTTAATTAAATAAGTCAATTCCTAAAATTTGAAAGAGAAAATAAAGATCTGAGAAACTTCCAGAATCTGCATGTTGGCTGTGCTGAGTCTGTTGCAGGTGGGGATGGAGAAGGCTGTGAGGAGCCGAATACGGACAGGGCCTGTGCCCAGTTGCTACTGAGTCCATCATGGACTTTCTGTGATCAGTCCTCAGTTGGGTCAGCTTCACTGTTCCACTGTCCTTGTCCCTTCAGTGGAAACTTGTCCAGCAAAAGCTTCTGACCACAGAGAGTTGTTACACATCACTCAGGGTGGCCCCTGCACATGGGAGTCTCTCTGTTTCTGAGACACATTTTCAGACCATTCAGCTCCTGCCTCCTTCTAGGGCTCCTCTTCTGCTCTACTCTCCCGCCCTCTCTCCCTGCCCTGGTTACAGTGATCTTGGTGCTGGCTCCAATCCCAACTCATGAATCTAAAGCAGAGTCCAATTTAGGTTCATATTTGTTTGTAAAATTGGGTCCATCGTCTAGAATTGTTCTTTCCTGAAGAGAGAAACCTGGTTGTGTGCTGCAGTGTGTGGAGGTGTTGCTGTGGGAGGAGGGATCGGGGAGGGAGGACACACAAGCAGCACTGCTGAGAAAAGCACAGGCGGCCTGGATGTCAGTGTGAGGTGAACTTGTGCTATAGCTGCCTCAAAACAGCACTTGGCCTGAGGCTATGTTAATAAAGATCCTGTCTAGAATAGGAGGTGATCTACAGTGATCATTCATTCACCTGCATTTGAATTGTTCGGCATCTGGGGAACATCATTGAAGTAAAATCAGAAAGATCTCTGGCCTTTTGGAGCATGTGTTCCAGTGGGAAGAGGCAGACGATAGATACATTATAACCAGAGTAAGGAAGGAAAGTGCTAGAAGGTGGTAAGTGCAGTGAGGCTGGTAATCCAGGGTATGAAGAGTGGGGGCATGGAAGGTGGCTGTTGTGCTGGGTGGTCAGTGGGCACCACGTTGCAAAGGTGACCTTTGAGGAAAGAGTTGAGGGACATATGAGTGTCCACGAAGATGTCTGGGGAAGTTCTTTCCAGGCAGGGGAAACTCCAGGGCAAATGCACTAGGGCAGGAAGGTGTTGTGTTCCCAGAAGAGCAAGGAGGCCAGGAGGGCTGGACAGAGAGAAACTAGGTGAGGTCAGAGTTATGGCCACAACAGGTGGGCTTGAGGGGAGTGGGGTTGGATCTGACCTTTGCTCTGAGTGGGATGGGTTGTTAGAGGACAGTTTTGAGCAGAAGGACATGATATGATGTCTCTTTTAAAAGGATCTCTGACTGCTATGCTGAGGATGGAATTGAGAGGTGAGGGACAAGGGAAGCAGAAGGCAAAACAGTAAGAAGTGAGGGCAGTATTCCAGGCTGGAGATGTTAGTTACCTGGGCTGGGGTGTGAGCAGGGGAAATAGTGGGATGTGAGGGTATTCTGGATGCATTTTAAGATGGACTTACAGCATTTGCCAATGGATTGTGTCTGTGGTGTGAGGAAGTTGAATCAAGGACACCCATAGTTGTAAAATGGGTGAGTAGAAGGGTGGAGCTGCTGTCAGTGGAGATAGGGGGACTCTGGCAGGAGCATACTGAGGAGAGGGCATCCCAAGCACTCAGTGGAGGAGATGTCTACTAGGAATGCAGGCGAGGGAGCTGGGGTGGCAGTTAGACAGAGAACTCCAGAGTTCAGGGGAAAGGACTGGGCTGGAGAAGTAGATTTAGGAGGTTACACCATATAAATGATACTTAAAACCTCAAGCATGGATGAGAGAACCAAGGAAGTGACTTGCTATAGAAGAGAATGGGTGCAAGGACTGAACCCTGAACCTCGAGTTCTAAGAGGTCTGATCAGACCACACCCAGAGCAGACAGCACAGTTCTGACCCCATGCCTAGAGG
This sequence comes from Cheracebus regulus, assembly GCA_963574635.1. Lineage (NCBI taxonomy): Eukaryota > Metazoa > Chordata > Mammalia > Primates > Pitheciidae > Cheracebus > Cheracebus regulus. The sequence goes on from CAUYQU010103517.1 coordinate 7,503, forward strand.
ACAGTTAGACAAGGAACTCCCATATGCACATATGGACGTTGTGCTAACATCCAGGAAGTCCAGAGTCAAGCAAGAGACTCTGGATTTATGACAAGGCTGGAGCTCCTGCTGCTGGCCTCCAGATCACACTTGGAGCAGCAAGAACACCAGGATCCCACATGTCTGTGCATCAGCCTTGCCTGTTGGGCTTGTTATATAAATGATTCCTCGGTCTTGTGCATAATACTGTGACACAGGGGTTCTGGGGAGTGGCCTGAGTATTCTCTAACCCCCACCAGCAATCCTGTTGCTCAGACAGATTAGGAACCACTGACACCAGTGATCAGAGAGTGCCCAGGGTGGGTGGGTCGGGTGAGTTTTCAAACCTTGGTTAAAAGCTATTTTTTCCCTCAGAAAGAAAAGAGAGGATGTATATAATCAATTATGAGATGCGATATTCCCTGTTGATCTCTCTGCCATGGGGTAGAGACCAGATAGACAATTCAGGATGTGGCTCTCACACAAAGAACACCTCTGAATGCTGCTCTGACACTGCTCCACAGACTGATTTATCACTCACTTCTTGGAGCAAACTGTGGAAAACAAATTTCTGTAATTTACACATAAAGTTGTATATCTGTTATTGGGGGTTAATTTTATTGTGGGGAGGCCATAGAACAAGGCTGAAAACTACACATCCAGGAACAGAATCTACAGCCCACCCAGGATCAGGTCTCTCCTAGGAACAACTGCCCCTGCTGCTGAGCACAGAGGCCACTGCTCACACCTCTGACATCCTGGTGCTGGACACTGGACCCTGAGGCTAGGACAGATGTCACTGCTACACCTGGAAACTGGACATCACCACTGCCACTCAACCATTCTCTCTAAAATGCATTCTGCATAGTCCCAGCCTCTCTGTGTCACCTCATTCTGGCTCAGAGTCTGGCAGTGATAGAGGAATTAAGTATAAATTATTTAGGCAGGTAGGGTATGGAAGACTCAGTAAGGTTTTCCTTTTAATGAATGAAGAGTAGCCCCCAAATTATTTTCTTTTCTAACCAAGAGCAGCCTGTAAAATCAAGCTTCAGACATAGACAAGCAAGCTGTAAGCTCTCACGGGTGAATGCGGCAGCTGTGCCAATAGGAAAAGGACACCTGGGACTAGACATGTTCTCATGGCGGCTCCATCTTCCCTTCTCTTCACCATCCACATGTACATTAAGGAGAAGACAACATGGCACCCCCCTAGTGGAAAGCCTATTAGAATAATAGGATTAGGGTGGAGGAACAGCTTTTCCCATGCACTATGTAAATGTCACACCTGGTCCAACCAACCTGTGAGCCCTACATAAATCAGACACCATCTCCTCGGTCCTGCCTATAAAATCTAGGGCACTCCAATACCAGGCCAGAATTTCCTTTCAGGCACCCCTCTCTCTCACACCAGAGAGCTGTTCCCCTTTGTCTTTCTTTTACCTATTAACCTCTGCTTCTAAGCTCACTCCTTGTGTGTTGGCATCCTTAATGTTCTTGGTGCAAGATGGCCAAAGTCTCATTATTTATCCAAGACAATGACACAGCTTCAACAGGTGCTCATCTGACTGGTGGAGCCTAAGGCTCATGTCCATGATCAACTGCAGGGATGACTGGAGTGTTGTCCTCTTCTAGGGAAGGAGGTGGTTTCTGTCTCCTCTCAACACTTTACATGTTGTAAACCAAAAATGAACTTCAAAGCCACCCCTCCCAACCATCTTAATGGACACCCTCCTCAGCCAGGGCACTCAACAGTTCACCTGGAAGACTGGCTTAGGCCATCATGGGAAGCAGGTGTTGAACATGCCTCGTTATGCCCTCTTCCCTTTTGGAATTCAGGAAAAGCTGACCAGCATTTACCATCAACACAGACCTTAAGTCTGATCAGAAACACTTCCAATCTATTCTCTCTGAAGCCTGAAACCTGGAGGCTTCATCTGCATGATAAAATTTTGGACTCCACAACCTCTTATCATAACCCAGACATTCCTTTCTATTGATAATAACTGAATCATTTGCCAATCAGAACACTTTAAAATCTACCTGTATCCTAGAAGCACTAATCCACACCCCTACTTGCTTCAAATTGTTCTGCCTTTCTGGGCTGAACCAATGTACATCTTAAATGTATTTGATTGATGTCTCATATCTTCCTAAAATGTATAAAACCAACCTGCACCCCAATCACCTGAACACATGTTCAGGGCTGTATCATGGGCTACAGTCACTCATATTTGGCTCAGAATAAATCTCTTCAAATATTTCACGGAGTTTGACTTCTTTCATTGACAATGTGGAATTCTGATGTAGTAAGAGGGCTCAAGTGCTGAGTGCGAGGGGTGGGAAAAGAATGACAAATTTTAATTATTGGAGCTGTGATCCAAGAAAAGAAATTTATCTGGTACCTGGGAGGCACTCGGAGTGTCTAAATGAACCAGTGATGAATAAATAACATCTTTCCACCCATTTCCTTGAAAATAAGTTATTATTTGTCTATCCCAGTTCATACTCTAGATTATTGGAGTGGCACTGTGTGATGGTAAAATGATTATTCACACATCTTCCCTCGGCATTGTACTAGGATTTAAAAACCCAGGTTTGTAAGATCTCAGAGGATCTGGGTGCACACTGAGGTCTTATATTAACATTTATACGTTCTTGTGTGTGGAAATATTTCTGGGGAGAGAATCTCTACCATTTATTAGGTTTTTTGTTTGTTTTTGAGATGAAATTTCACTCTTATTGCCCAGGCTAGCGTGCAATGGCAGGATCTCAGCTCACCACAACCTCTCCCTTCTGGATTCAAGCAATTCTCCTGCCTCAGCCTCCCGAGTCACTGGGCTTACAGGCAAGCGCCACCATGCCTGGCTAATATTGTAATTTTAGTAAAGAAAGGGTTTCTCCATGTTGGTCAGGCTGGTCTCGAAATCCCGACCTCAGGTAATCAGCCCACCTCAGCCTCCCAGTGTTCTGGGATTACACACATGAGCCACAATGCCCTGGCACATTTACTTGTTTTTATGTGAGCCCTTCAGAGGCCTAAAAGAAAATCCTAACTTTCAGGTTAGAGGTAGGGCCACTCCATATCTGGACAATGAATAGCTGGTAGCAACTTGTCTTTAGCAGACTTAGGGACATGAAACAAATGCTTACATTTTGTTTATCTTTTCCTCTGGGACCAAAGATGGTAGAGGTTTACTTGCTTACTCTTACTATAAGCTTCTCTCTGTGGGATGGTGATGGGGTTTTCCTCCATCCAAGTAACTTGCTGATTCTCCAACAGCAGCTGGTAGTCCTAGAATTTGACTCAATTCTGACACTAACCACCTGGAGTTCACCTCAGACTCAACAGGTTTAAGGGCTCAGTCCCACAAGCCTGTCCTCACTTCAGATGCAAGTCACAAGTATCAGGTCCCAGATTACCTGCACTTCTGCCTAATATGGCTACAGAGTCAGGGGTTTCTCACCTCCCAAGGCTTGATAATTCTTAAACTAACTCAAAGAACTCAGGAAGCTGCTATTCTCATGCAAACCATAAAACATCCCAGACAGTTCTCAATCAGTTTAGAAGTTTATTTTCCCATGCTGAAGATGCACCTTGAAAAAAGAGACACAAATCATTGTAGCATCTGTGACCCATGCTTTTCCTCAGAGGGTTTTGAGGGCTGCAATATTTACAGGGGAAAAGCAGGTAGGAGAGGAAAAAGGAACAGTCAATTATGGTTTCACCTCATGTTTAGTAAATCTGCATTTTACATAAGATAAAGTAAACATTGGGTAGAGAAGTCAAATATGTGTTTGTCTCTGGGTGGGTGGAGGGATGATTTCTAGTCTTGTGTTTGTCCTGTGCCTGTGAAGATTAGCTGTTAATTTACATTGTCGGGGGAAATTGAACAAAACTCTGTTTCAGAGTAAAGATATTGGGGCCCACAAAAAATTATCCTGTGAGCAATTTGTGAGGGAGGCCTCCTGGGGAGAAGAACAAAAGAAAGGCAGTTTTTCCATCACTCAGTTTCCAAACTTAACATTTTCCTTTAGTATAGTGAGTTTGGAGTTCTGAAATTTTATTTTCCTTTCACACTCAGTATTGCAGTTTATTATTGTTATAGCTTAAATCAGCGGTCTCCAACTTTTTGGCACCAGGGACCAGCTTTATGGAAGACAATTTTTCCATGGACCAGCAGAGGTGGCAAGGGGTGGAGGGGAATGGTCTCAGGATAAAACTGTTCCACCTCAGATGATCAGGCATTCATGTGTCATAAGGAGCATGCAACCTAGATCCCTCACATGCACAGTTCACAATAGGGTTCATGCTTCTACGAGAATTAAATTCTGCCACTCATCTGACAGCAGGCAGAGCTCCTGTGGTCATGCTCATGCTCTCTTTCCCACCAATCACCTCCTGCTGTGCGATCTGGTTCCTACCAGGCCAGGAATCTGTACCAGTCGGGGAGTTAGGGACCCCTGGATTAAATTATGTGACCTGAGACTGGATAACTTATAACAAACAGAAATTTATTTGATTCATGGTTGTTGAGAATGGAAATTCCAAGATCAAGGGATTGTATCTGGTACAAAGCAAAAGGGCAAGAGAGGGTGAGAGGTAGAGGGAAAAAGAGGTTAAATTCACAGCCTCGGGTCCTTTTATGATCAGGCTTAATCCATTAATGGGGGCAGAGCTCTGATTGTCCAATCACCTCTCAGAGGTCCCACCTCTTAAAGATGTTGCATTGGGGATGAATCATCCAACAGATGCATTTTTGGACAAACATTCAAACCATAGCAGTTATAAAGGATACAAATGAACAGACAGATGAAGTATGCACAGGGTGAGGTCTGGAAGGGCTCAGAGCACAGGAACCTCTGTTCCCATGGAGATGGGGTGCACCATCCTCCCAGCACGTGGACACATGTGTGTGCTCACCAATTGGAAAGCTCTCCAAAACCCAATCTCTGTAGGTTTCTATGGAAGTTTCATGTGTAAACAAGATTAATTAAATCATCGGCCATTGGTGCTGAACTCAACCCCCAGCCCTGCTTTCCTTTGCAGTGGTAAGGAATGGGGCTGAAAGTTCCAATCCTCTAATCATAGCTTCATGCTTTGCTGAGGAGACTGCAAATATTTTAGAACCTGCTTGTCAGGAAACAGGGACAAAACCAAATATTTTGATTGGACCACAGATCACACCCTGGTCTTTGACCACATTATCTCTTTTTATAATTTTTATTTATTTATTTTAGAGACAAGGTCTTGCTCTGTTGCCCAGGATAGAATGCAGTGGCACAATCATAGCTCACTGTAACCTTGAATTCCTGGGCTCAAGTGATCCTTCTGGCTCAGCCTCCTGAGTAGATTGCATCACAGGTACACATCACCATGCCTAACTAATTTTTATTTTTATTTTTTTTCAACCACAGTTACTTCTACAGCCCAACTAATTTTTAAATAGTTTGTAGGAATGGGGTCCCATTGTTTTGCCCTGGCTGGTTTCAAACTTCTGACCTTAAATAATGCTCCTACCATGGCCTCCCAAGGTGATGAAATTGCAAGCGTGAGCCACTGTGCCTAGCCAATCACAGATCTCCTATATCAGAGGAATCATAAGAGTAAAAAGAACCTGGCACAGAATCCTGTTTGGTCATTAACAATTATCCCAGTATAGTCCAAAAACAGGAGTAGTCTCAGCAACGTATAGATGCACCCTTTCAGGCATCTGGTAAAATTGAGCTAAGAGACAATATCATCTCTTGCTTATGCCTCTTTTGAGTAGTTCATGTTATATTGGATTTTCCTCATTATGTAACCCATTTATTCATTCATTTACCCTCAGCTCTTTCTCCTTCTCTTCATTTATACCAACCATGTCCAGTTTTGGAAGGAACATGAGGTTCTGCTGCTCTGCTGTCCTAGACTGTGGGAAGCAATGCTGTTCTAGCAAGTGTCTCCCATCAGCCCATTCCAGTTAACAGAGGTTAGGCTTATGCAGGTAGAGAACTGGTTGGCTATCTGACCCCAGGCAATACAGCTGCGTTCTGTATTAACCTCAACTTTTCCAGATGCAGTGAATGCATAACCTCCTTCTCCAGGGCCTCAGGAATTCTTGCATTACAGACATAAAATATATTTACAGTTTCCTGCTTAGGAATAATTCCTGTTTCTAGATGCTATTTGCATCCCTAGTCCTGGGACCATCAGGTATGAGAAAAGCAAGATGAGGTAAAGTACAGTCATCATTCCAGTGTCCTCCCACCTTGGGAAGGATTGTATGTAGATCACATCAGCACCTGCCCCACTCCACCAGGAAAAGAGACATACTTTCATGTCAAGTGTGAGCCCAGTCATGAAGGTGTGTAAGCCCACCCTTCATGCTTATGTCTCCCCACTCCTGCTTTATACAGTCAATGTTTCAATGGACTATTTTAATTCTCCGTGGAACTCTTCCTCTGAGGCAGATATTTCTCTAACCATTGTTGGACATTGTGGGCCAGTGAGTTTCCTGGTGTAATGTGGCTCAGTGGTCCACCTGGTGGCAATACCTCCCATTCAGGCGCTTTTTTTTTTTTTTTTTTTTTTTTTTGTCTCTGCTTATCTCTGTCTCTTTTCTTGTTAAAGAGAGCACTTCTTTTTTTTCTACTACCTTTGAAACTCAGTCTCACTCTGTCTCTCAGGATGGAGTGTAGCGGCACCATCTCGGCTCACTGCAACCTCTGCCTCTCAGGTCCAAGGCATTCTCCTGCCTCAGTCTCCCGAGTAGCTGGACTACAGGCAGGCACTGCCATGCTGGCTAATTGCTGTATTTTTAGTTGAGACGGGTTTTACCATGTTGGCCAGGCTGGTTTCAAACTCCTAACATCAAGTGATCCACCTGTCTCAGCCTCTAAAAGTTCTGGGATTACAGGCATGAGCTACTGCACCCAGTCTTGTTAAACAGAATACATTTTATGAATATTTTGTGTATGTAAGGTAGGGAATGCAAGAAGAACATGTCTTGATTCAGTCCATCTCTGTATTGCCACAGCCCCAGTGTCTACTTATTTCATGGACCCAGGTGATCTTCACAAGCAAAAGTAAATTTTTTTCTCAGATATGGTCTTTTTTTTTTTTTTATTGCATTTTAGGTTTTGGGGTACATGTGAAGAACATACAATATTGTTGCATAGGTACACACGTGGCAGTGTAATTTGTTGCCTTCCTCCCCTTCACCTATATCTGGCATTTCTCCCCATGCTA